>OZ020611.1:125984697-126011421 GCA_963971575.1 Liopterus haemorrhoidalis
TAATAGCAGTGTTCATGTAGGAAATTACTAATAATAGTTTTAAACTTAACAACTGGAAGATCTTTGATGTCCTGCGGTAGTTTGTTATAAAATATTGGTCCCCAGTAGTCGGGGCTGTGCGTGGAGCCTGCTAGTCTTACTTGTTTGGTAACTAGGTGATATTTTTGTCGCGTATTATGAGAGTAGATGCTAGCATGGGTGGAAAATTTATTAATTTGTTTCTTTGTGTGGATTAGGCAGTAATATATGTATAGACATGGCAATGGTAATACTTTCAATTTTTTGAATAAATGCTTGCAGTGTTCTGTTAGCCCGCTTTTAGTTAAACTTCGCATAGCTCTTTTTTGTATTATAAAAAGTCGTTTGCTATGTGGACTTGAGCCCCACAATAATATGCCGTACCGTAAACGACTATGGAAAAATACGCTTGTTTTGCTGTGTCCTCGGTTGTCAACAGCATTAGTCTTTTTAGAGCGTAGAGCACTGAAGATAGTTTAGTGCTAGTTTTAAAAATATGGTGTTTCCAGTTTAGGTCTGTATCGAGATATATACCCAAAAACTTTACATTAGCTTTCTTTATAGGTAAATATTTTTTCATAGTAATAAGAAGGTTCTAGGTTTTATTTTTATTTAATTTTAGTTTATTTGCAGTAAACCAGTTTTCCGCAATTTCAATCGTGAGTTGAACCAGAGTGGTTATCGACTCTAAGGTGTTTTCTGCGCATAAAAACGTAGTGTCATCTGCAAATAAAATTGTTTTCACCGGTATATTGCTAGGAAGGTCGTTAATATAGAGCAGGGATAGGATTGGGCCTATTACAGAACCTTGGGCTATTCCGTACATTATTTTTTGGGAATGCGAGGGCGTACCGTTTAATTACACCATTTGAGTCCTATTTTTCAAATACGATTCAAATAAATCGAGTGCTGTACCTCTAATGCCGTAGTATTCGAGTTTCGCCAGTAGAATTTCATGAGACACGCAATCAAAGGCCTTGCTAAGGTCACAGAAACTGGCTGTTAATATTTTGCCGTTCTCAAGGGAATTTTGGATAGCATTTATCGCTTCTATAAGTGCGTCCTCAGTTGATAGACTGGTTTGAAAGCCGTATTGCGTGCTAGTCAGGATGTTATTTTTATTGAGATATTTGACCAGCCTATCTTTGATTACTTTTTATATACACAATAATACGGGAGGAAGACTGAAATACCCCCTCCCCCTAGAATAACAATGAGATGTCTTATACCCAATCTTCATGCCAAATTAAGTGAAAATATTTCCAGCCGTTTTTGTGGAAATCTCGGATAGACAGACAGATAATTATATAATATATAAAAATTCATATGGAAATAAAGACTTATTATAGACCGACAAACAGATAAAAAATGATTTTTTTGCAGATATTGTCTTAATAATCTGAAACGTATAGAAATCAAATATGAGGCTGAAAATTAAAAAAAAAAAAAACAAATATAGCCTCCAATTTTATTAATATATATAAGATGTATAATATATACAAATATATGTAAGAAGTTATTGGGAATAGCGGTGGAGTTAGGTAAACTTAAAAGTTACTAAGGCCCGATATTTCGGTATAATTTTTTAGACCTTCTTCTAGGGAAAGTAAAAGCTAAGAATCTCCTCTGATATAACACATTAAACTAATGACTAGAAAATGAACATAGTAAAACATATTTATAAATAACGATATCACAGCTCAGACAATAAAATAAAATAAAAACGGTTGAATAAAAAAAGTTTTTTTCACCTTGTTTGTATCTCAACAGAAGATCAAAAATTCTCCGTACTGGTTATATATATATATATATATATATATATATATATATATATATATATATATAAGGAGAAATAAAAGTTCTTATTTACTCGTCAAATTTTATTAAAAAATAATTTTACGAGACGTTTCGACTGGGACATCCGTCATCTTCAGTCTACAGTTAAAAAACCAAGACTATATCAACAAGCCCAATACTATATAGTATATATATATATATATATATATATATATATATATATATATATATATATATATATATATATTAAAAAAGGCATCAAAGATGTAAATGGAGAGTTATTTTAATTTAACTTTTTTGTACATATTCACGTTATTCTAATTGATCAATTTTAGAACAATCTATTATTATAGTTTTATTTATTTTACATTTTTTGCAACATTAGAATAAGTAGGTCTCGTGCCTTGGGCTGTTCTTGGACACTTATATAGATAGCGAAATTCGGGACAGTATGTCATCTTAGCCTACGATTTAGAAACGAAGAACTTATTTTATATGCCCTTATACGCCACCCAGGCGTTGGGAATCTATTATTACAAACGATTTTATTATTATTAAATATACATGGTACTTGTCTCGCATAAAACAAGTCAATATACAGCCACCCGCCCTCCAGCTACTACGGTAGTGTTTATTTACGATATTCGGCGAATGTCAGCGTGCGTAAACTGCTGCACCCTCATGTGCGCCTAATAGCTCGTACGTAGTGGGGCGACGTACGCTGGGTACCGCCGCCGTAACCTGGCAGCCGCCGCCGAAACGCCCGGGCATAGACCCGCCGCAGCCAATCAATTAACGCATGCGTCCTCCGTCAGCCACCGTCAGTATCGTATTCTAGGGATTGTTTCAGACAACCTATTTTATGCTACATGATTTTTAATACGATGCAGGAAATACTGGACCATGATTCTACACAAAAGATCCTAATTATTTGGCTTATTTTTTGTACGTATTATAATACCAGCTAAAAAACTTAGTTGTGACCAGAGTATCGTATTACAAATGAATTCAATAACTACACTAAACATGCTGACTCTAGATCAGTGTTTCTCAACCTTTTCTGACATGGGACCCCCCAAAATAATTATGACCTTAAGGCCCGGTCTTTCCACCTTCATTTAAACCACTAGGTAACTATCCGACAGATAATGTTATCTGGAAATTTATCTTCTGAATAAATGTCATTACCAAGCAGTGAATTCAATACATCAGTCTCATTATCCGTTAGATAACTATCCGATAGATACATGTATTGTATTGAAAGACGGGATGACCTTTATTCAGCACAGAAAGTATCATATAACCTTATCTGTCAGATAGTTACCTGGAGCAGTGTTTCCACACCGCCGGTCCTGTAGATATATGTATATATATATATATATATATATATATATATATATATATATATGAGTCATTCTTTTTCATCGAGAGACCCCATGCTGTCCAAAAATATATTAGTCTATGAAAGGTCTACTAGGGCTCATTCGATGCTTATTGTAGTCTAGTTTCGATATCAGAGTGGCTCTTTTACGGAAACATCGTAACTTATCAAATATGGCCACCAATCCCACGTGCCTCTACCTTTTCTTCGATAAATCGATTATAAAGTCAACACAATCGAGTCAATTAGGGTGTTAAACCCCTGAAAATGTTACCTAAAGGTAGTTGAGGCGGCTGTTAATGAATCCAGGGTCAAATTTAGAAAATTCAATATGGCGGATGCATTATGGCGGCCGGAACCACGTGCCAAGTGAAGATTTTTTAAAAAATGATTTGATTTCAATATAATATAATGCCTGGGGGTTTATGGGGTCACTGATGATGAATTCAGGGTGCAATTCAGAAAATTAAATATGGCGGATCCAATAAAGCGGATTCAATATGGCGGCTAAAAACTTGATTTTGTCCTTATTTAATACCTGGAGGTTTATGGGGTTTCTGATGATAAATCCAGGGTTCATGTGAGAAAACTCAAAAAAAAAAAAAAATTAAAAAAAATAAAAATTATAAAAAAATTTGATGTTAGATTTAGAAACAGTGTTACGGACACAGAAATTCTAGTTGTGTTCAGGTAGATTGTTTAATTTAATTTTTCTGTATCGACTCTATTTAACTTAATAAGGGAAGATTTCTGAAAAAACTTTGAGAAAATACAGGGTTCGATCCTGGACTTATCATGAACGATCTCATAAACCCTTAGGTACCAAATTAGTTTGAAGTCAAGTGGTTTTTTAAAAATCTCCGATTGTCAAGTGATTTTGGCCGCCATATTGAATTTTCTCACATGAACCCTGGATTTATTATCAGAAACCCCATAAACCTCCAGGTATTAAATAAGGACAAAATCAAGTGATTTTTTGAAAATCTCTTTTCATCAAGTGTTTTTGGCTGCCATATTGAATCCGCTTTATAGGATCCGCCATATTTAATTTTCTGAATTGCACCCTGAATTCATCATCAGTGACCCCATAAACCCCCAGGCATTATATAATATTGAAATCAAATCATTTTTTAAAAAATCTTCACTTGGCACGTGGTTTCGGCCGCCATATTGCATCCGCCATATTGAATTTTCTAAATTTGACCCTGGATTCATTAACAGCCGCCTCAACTACCTTTAGGTAACATTTTCAGCGGTTTGACACCCAAATTGACTCGATTGTGTTGACTTTATAATCGATTTATCGAAGAAAAGGTAGAGGTCAAGTGGGATTGGTGGCCATATTTGATAAGTTACGATGTTTCCGTAAAAGAGCCACTCGGATTTCGAAACTAGACTACAATAAGCATCGAATGAGCCCTGGTAGACCTTTCATAGACTAATATATTTTTGGACAGCATGGGGTCTCTCCATGAAAAAGAATGACTCATATATATATATATATATATATATGTTAGCATCTAGCCTTCCACGAAGCCCTGTTACGTCACCATAAAATGTTATCTAGATGCAATCCGTAATCTGAACCCACTAATGATGACGAGTCATTAACGATAATGATGACGGCTCATTACACTAATTGGTTTTTATAAAACACACGTAGAATTTGATAGAGAGATCACATGTTTTCTTACGTTGTAAGAGTGAATACTTAGAATAAAATAGTCTGTGAACAACTTGAGTTTTATTTAAACAATAAATCCCTTATTTGTTTACATATATATATGTATATATAGGGGGAGCGAGGGAGGGATCTCAAGGTGTATCAAGATAGAGGAAACACGATTTTTCTCGAAAAGACGATGTGTGCAAGTTGGGAAAAAAAATTGGTGACCAGATTTTACACAAATAATTGGATGGTAGTATTTAAATTTTCGGAATAAACCGGAAGTACAGGATATTAAGGATAACTTCGATTTTTTATATAGGAACGTTGGGTATAATTGGATAAAA
This sequence comes from Liopterus haemorrhoidalis, assembly GCA_963971575.1. Taxonomy (NCBI): domain Eukaryota; kingdom Metazoa; phylum Arthropoda; class Insecta; order Coleoptera; family Dytiscidae; genus Liopterus; species Liopterus haemorrhoidalis. The sequence continues at coordinate 125,989,907 of OZ020611.1, forward strand.
CTTTTGAAAAAAAAACAACTTTTACATAAACATGTTTCTAATATCTGTTACGATTGCCTATAATGGCTTGCAAGTATTTTTATTTCCAAGTCTTCCATTGTTCCAAGTTGCTTTCCATTTTGAACACTTTCGCATCCTTACTCTTTAGCTAACAGTAGCTCGGAGCATAACAAAAAATATTGCAAGTTCAAGTATTACCTACTTGAAAGTACTTGAAGTACCTCCAACGCGAACCGTTTTAATTAGTTTAAATTAGTTGTCAAAATAAGTATAATTTATTTTATTTAAGTTTAAAAGGTATATTTTAATGAATATAAATGTCATATATTTATGAATATATCTTGCAAAATTGAGCGTTTTTCTATTATAATTTCATGTTTCGATTTGATATGAATTGTTTCATGATTTGATTTGATATGACTTCGCGGCCCCCCGACGAAACTTTCACGGCCCCCCGGTTGAGAAACGCTGCTCTAGATAATCTGATACAAATTGAGAAGATTAAAGCCAGAGTGTTGTAAGTCATATATTGTATATTCCAAGATACAAACCGTTTAACTTCGTTTAGATTCGCTGTATTAAATTACACATAACTCCATTCTTCACTTAATTCCTATGATTTTAATGTCAGGAGAAGAAACATGTCTTGTACTACCTTTGCGTTTGACAGATTTGTATATCTTGTTTGTGCTACCACATTTAGTCAGTTTTTTTTTTTTTTTTTTTTAATACAGCCTTTGACAGATGTATGGAGCACCCATGCAGTTATAATATATCATCTAAATTTATGAACATTGTAACTTGTATATATTTGAGATAAAGTGAATATGTTTAATCATATTATGGCTTAAAAACGTGAACTGACTGTAGCAGAAAGGAATCGAATTGTATTGCTCCATTCACAAGGACAGTCGCAGGTGTAAATTTAAAAAAAGAGTGTTCAAGAAAAGCCGTGCACATTACCATCAAAAGGTTCCAAGTGACTAATACTTATGAAAACAGAACAAAAACCGGATGAAAACGTGCAACCACTTCCAGAGATAATCGTTTTCTAAAGAGAAGTGCTCTTCGTAAACGCTCAATATCTTCAAAAGAGCTGGCTGGTGATCTGTGGGAGCATAGAGAAGTTAAAGTTTCTTCTAGAACAATTAGCAGACGTCTAGTAGAATCTGATTTGCATGAAAGATGAGCTCGCCAAAAACAACTGTTGATCGAGCGACACAAAAAACTTCGCCTTAAATGGGCCAAAATACATTTAAATTGGACACCTGATGAATGAGAGAATCATTTGATCTGATGAGTCCAATATAGCAGTAAGCATTGTAATAGTTTAATGTACTTACGAATTTAACAGAAAAATAAATTTCTAAGCAATTATTGCACTAACAATATAAAATTTAATTTACTATAAATTTATGAAATCAAGGTTTGTTTTCATTCAATTAGCAGAGTTCATAGAGTACAGACGTTTTTCAAACCTGTCTAGATCGGTGACGTGCTAGTGACGATTCTCAATATTTGTGTAATTAATTTATTATTATATAAAAATATTTTAGTGTAATAAATTAAAAGTGTGAACCTTGTGAAAGTACACCCCGGAAATGTCCGGTGGTGCCTACGGGGAAGGAGGTGACCTTCTAGACTTGAAAACAGGAGACACTGAGGCTTCAGGTGACACTACGGATACATCTGTAGCAAGTAGGGTGATTGACCGCAAACGAGGTAGGACAATAAAAACTAAACAGTCTATCCAAAAAAAAGGAAGCAATATTCCACCCCTCTCTAAAGATTTGGCAATTAGCTTAATAAACACCGAGATACCTCAACAAAACCCGGATTCTACGCCCAGGGCAAATACCAGTCTGAACAATAATTCAGAAACGACCAGCACTGACAATGCAGGTCAAAGTCAGCAAACCGGCAAGAAAAATTTAACACATGACCCTAAATTAAATAAATATTCAGATGTAGACAATGGACCATTCATAGTCTATATAGAAACTAAAGATTTAAACATAGGCCTACTCCACCCAACTGTTTTAGGGAAAAAAATTATACTGGCTAACCCATCATTTAAACAAAATATTATAAACATTTCTAAAGTTAGTAAAAAAATAATTAAAGTAGAATTGAAATCAGCCTCAGTATTTTAATGCGTTCAACTGTAAATTTTAAGTCTCCGCTTGCATTAAAATCGCTGTACATCGCGTACGTTTCTAGTATTTTGAATTTCTGTTCTGTAGTTTGGAACCCTGGCTATAATAAATATGTAACACAGCTTGAAAATATACAGAAGAAAGCTTTAAAATATATTGCGTATAGATGTAACATACCTTTTGTTAACTATACCGAATCCTGCGTTACATTCAATATGTTATCATTAAAGGACAGACGGACGTTAAGTGACATGCTAATGCTGTACAAAATAGTAAATAATGTCGCCACATCTAGCGAATTATTGAATTTGCTAGGCTATCACATACCCACGTACAATACAAGAAACCCATTGTTGTTCAGCCAGACAAAATGCAATACTAACTCGCATAATAACTCACCAATTAATAGGCTCGTATCAACATATAATCAAACATTCAGGGATATCGATATCTTCAATTGCACAAAGGCCAAATTTCGCTATCTTTGTATATCTAATTTAATTTAATTTGTTAATTTTTGTATTTTGTGTAACTATTTTCTATTTTAATTTACTTTATTTTTTCTTTTGTTCTATTTTAATTTATACTGATTATAAATCGTAATTATATTTCAAAATTATTTCATGTATGAATACTGATGTTTAACTAATTTCTAATACTATGTAATTATGTGAACAATTCACTGGGTTCGTCCCGTTTTTGTTCCTCCAAATAAATAAATAAATAAATAAATAAAACGATATCTTAACAAATAGTCCGAGTACCTCTCAAAATTCAAATTAACATGGATATAGGTAACATATTGCAGTGGAATTGTAGATCCATATATGCAAATAAGAATAGTTTAAGTAGGCTACTACAAAAACACAAAATAGATATAGCTATATTATCCGAAACCTGGATAAACCCCGAAAAATCGCCACCAGTAATTAGTAATTATAATATAGTACATAACGATCGTAATGACGGCTACGGCGGCTGTGCCATTCTCATCAGAAAACAAGTCCCGTATAGTATCATTAATTTGAACTACCAGGCAACAGATACCGTACAGATGACAGCCATAAAAGTTCAAATATCCGGTAAGGAATGTACTATAATATCAATATATGCAAAACCAAAACATAATATAAATAAACAATTTTGGTCAAACATAATTAGTCAGATTTCAAATAAAATCATATTAGCGGGCGACTTTAACTGTCACCACGGCGCGTGGGGATGTGCGGATGCGGACAGAGAAGGTGAAAGTCTTATAGACACAATCGATCAGCATAACCTTTGTATCTTAAATGACGGATCTCCTACATTACTAACTAATCCTCTACAACAAAAATCGGCTATAGACCTGTCAATATGTTCCCAGATACTGTACAATAAGATAAAATGGTACACAATCCAGGACACACACGGATCAAATCACTTTCCCATAGTTCTCGAGATAGGCAGAAAAAATGACAAAATAATAATTAACCCAAAAACAAAATGGAGAGTACAAGACGCAAACTGGTCAGTGTACAGGACCGAAGCTGAAAATCTTGCAAAAGACTTTAAATACTCGAACGATCACATAAGAGACTACAATAAATATATTTCTATTATTGTTGATGCTGCAAATAAAGCAATTCCTTTAAATAAAAAAAAAGTAATCCATATCGTGCTAAACATTGGTGGGACGCCGAATGCCAAACAGCTGAAAATAACCGAAAGAAAGCATTTAAATTATATTGTACCCAAAAAAATTTCGAAAATTTTATTAAATACCTAAACGAGTCAGCAAAAGCCAGAAGAATATTTAGATTAAAACAAAAAATAAGTTGGGAGGCATACTTAAACTCCATTACAAAAGATACTCCCTCAAAGGAAATATGGCAACAAATTAAAACGATTGAAAAGGGCACCATACCTAATCTAACAAATAATAAAACAGTCTCTTCAGAAGTACTAAAACAATTTCTTTATAATTTAACACCCCCTTCTGCTGAAAATATTATGTCCTACACGCAACATTTTGAAAAAAACACAACATCTAAATTAAATTAACCGTTTACCCTCTCAGAACATAAAAATGCAATAAAAACATCTAAAAATACTTCCCCAGGTTATGATGATATCCGATACCCAATGATACAAAATTTAACAGGTACTATGATACAAATATTATTAAATATATTTAATAAAATTTATAAAACAGGCCAGTCCATCCCTGAATGGAATAAAAATATCATAGTCGCAATTCCCAAACCTAATAAAGACCCGCACAAACCAAAATCGTACAGACCGATAGCTCTATCATCCTGTCTGCTAAAACATACGAAAGACTCGTTAAAGTTAGACTGGAATGGTGGCTGGAATCAAACAGTAAAATACCTAACTGTATGTTTGGCTTCCGCAAATCATTCAGTTGTGTAGACAGTTTAGCCACCCTTTGCACAGACATACAAGAGTTTAATTCCAACAACAATTTTCTAACAGCGATATTTTTAGATATAAAAGGGGCATACGATAATGTATGTATAAATTTACTAATACAAAAAATGTTTGTTTTAAAAATCCCATATAACATCATTAAATCTATAATTAATATGTATAAATCACGCGTACTATCAATAAAGCACAGGAATGCAATTATTGGCCCTAGAACAACTAGAGACGGTCTTGCGCAAGGAAGCGTCTTAAGTCCTGTACTTTTTCTAATATACGTTTCTGACATAGTTCACCTTTTCAGCCCGGGTATCCGGTTCTTAAGTTACGCTGATGACATGTGCATTTATACCACCGCAAACAAATTCGAGCAAACTCAACAACTATTAGATACAAGTATGTATTTAGTATTAGAATGGTTCCGAACTCAAGGATTAGAGCTATGCAGACAAAAAACAAAAGCTGTCTGTTTTACACGGCATCGTCAAAATTTACTGCCCAATTCAGTAACCCTAGGAGGATATAACATAGATATTATCCCAGAAATAAAATATTTAGGCATGCATCTAGATTGCAAATTAACATTTAAGTCACATATAAGACAGACTATAACAAAATGTCAGCCATCAATAAATATGCTAAGGATAATTTCAAAGAAAAAATGGGGAGCCGACCCAGTAACAGCCTTAACCTTTTATAGGTCCAGAATCAGAGCCATTATAGATTACGGGTCTATTCTGTACGGATCAGCATCGGGAAGCATTTTAGAGACTTTAAATAAAATTCAATACAAAAGTCTGAGACTCTGTATAGGAGCTATGCAGTCCACGCCAACTCATAGTTTATTAGTAGAATGCCATGAGCCTCCCTTAAATATCAGACGAAATCTTCTGTCAAGTAAGTTCTGGCTTCATGTATGCACCAACCAATCACACCCGCTATCCATCAAACTTGTAAATTTAGTCACATACTGGCAACATAAGAACTTACCACCACTAGTTAATGCATTTTTAAATATTACAGAACTAAATCAATTACCTGAAGCTACACACAGTGTCACATGTTTTTTATACCCACTAAGATATTCACTGCCTAATAATTTTACGGACGAAGACGCAAATGTAAAAGACAATAGACACCTAACAGAACTCAAAACAAAATATAATGACCCATATGAATTATATACAGACGGTTCGAAAACAACAGACGGTACCGGATTTGCAATATACGATCCTCAAAAAAACAAAAACGTTTTATTCAAAACTGACTATAATTTAAACATCTTCCATATTGAACTAATAGCTATCCTATACGCCACAAAATACTTAACTGAAAATACATTAAATACATCATCGGCAATAATACTTACAGACAGCCTAAGTGCTATACAAAAAATCAGATTCCCAGGTCTAACAAATAACCCCACAATATTATATGAAATCTTAGAAAATATCAATAAACTTAAAAATAACAAAAATATTAGTGTTAAAATAATTTGGGTAAAAGGTCACTCTGATGTCATAGGAAATATAAATGCAGACAATAACGCGAAATTAGCAATTACTGAAGGGGAACATGTACAGGTAGCGCATTTAACAAACGAAATCTACGCGCAGGTAAAGCAAAATAACTACAAAATATGGCAGCAACAATTTACTACCACCTCTCAAGAAAAAGGAATAAAATATTTCAATATTCAAAAAACCGTCAAAAAGACCTGGCTATATAACACAAATATCCCTCGTAAATATGTAACAGCAATCTCGAGAATGAGATTTAACCACACTATGTGTCCAGATCACCTATACAGACTTAAAATGATAAAAACCAACATATTTCCCTGCTCACAAGACCAAATAGCAGACCTAAATCACTTATTCTTCTCCTGTATCATGTATAAAACACAACAAAATTATCTATTCAAATCACTCATAGAAAATAATATAGCTCTCCCTACAAGCATTTATATAGCTTTAGCTACAAATAATGAGAAAATTAATTACGCAATTTACGAGTACCTAAAAAACTGTAACCTATATGTATAAATAATAATCGCAACCTGATTAACGTATCTCAAGTATTCTGACCCAAAATCTTATGGCATAGGGTAGACAGGCATTACTAACTGCATTCTCTTTTGTAAGACCAGCCCATGGGCCCCCTCCCAGTGTACTCGCGGTCCTGCTGTGACGGCCCTCACTAGCAACATCCCCGTCCTTTAAAAAAAAAAAAAAAATCCAAAATTGTGTTTTTCATTGAGGGAGTTAGCGTCATGAGACTAGGGTTCGGAATCTAAAGATACGATTAAATAATAATTAATTCATACATAAAATCTGCCATGAAATCTCACAAATCAAAATAAAATTATAATAATAGATTATAAATTGAATTATACCATAAAAACTTATATACAAAATTTCGAAAAAACAGTAAATAGCTCCAGACCAAGCCTTAGCTGCAAAGGTCCGAGAGAAAAAAATAAATAAAAAAAAGGTTTTTTTTTTTTTTCTTTTGTAGATCAGCTTTTTGGACAACCTGGAGCCATCTTTATAAGACGTGGGTCGGGTGAAGCTTTTCTACTTGACTGCATCATCCCTACGGTCAAATTTGGTGGTGGTAGCATCATGATCTGGAAGTGCATGTCCGCCAGTAGCTTAGGCGAAATCTTTTTGTGCGAGGGAAGCATTATTCTGTTCGTTATATTTCCATGCTTAATGAAGTTTTGGAGCCGTCAATATTAAAATTATTTGATGAAGACAATCCAGAATATGTTTTTCAACAAAATAATGACCCCTGTCACAAAGCCAAAGCAACAAATGAATGGTTTTCCAAAAACAATGTGCCACTTTTTACATGGCCTCCAGTCACCAGATTTATCGTAAATTGAAAATGTATGGTTGATTCTAATAAACAAGGTGTCTCTTCACAAATGCAAATCAGAAGAAGAATTGAAGAAAATTATTGTGGGCGAATGGTTCAGTGTACAATCCGATGTATGTAAAATACTTGTGGACAGTATGCCTAAAAGGGTACGTGTGGTAATTAAAGCACGACGAGGTGCCACAAAATATTAATAATTTTGATTAAAGTTGACATTAAAAACGGTATGTATTATTTTATTTACCATTTTTCTTGGAATAATCTACCCTCAATTATTTCAAATATCTATCATATACGAAGGCTATCTTTTTTGTTTTTACCAACGACCACTAGATGACAATATTGAAATGTGTCATTACTATATTCGTAAAATTTTACATTTGTTATTGTTAAATCAGTGGCCACTATAAATTGACCGCGTAGTTTGTTGACAGTGAGCGTTAAAAAAAAGTTTGTGAAAAAATGGATATTACTCGTGAAGGTTTTCATTGGATGATTTTTTACGATTTTAGTAAAGGCCTAACTCAACAACAATGCATAGATTCGCTTTGTTCAACGCTTGGTAATGAAGCACCATCAGATCATCGTGGTCGTGCGTGGTCATCACTGACGGGATGAATCTCATGAAGGTCGACCAAAATCAGTTGTGATTCAAAAAAACAGCGCAAAATGATTGAAGAAGATCGGCATGTGACTTACCGTGAGATAAAGGCATCTTTTGGTATATAGCAGAACATTATGAACATATTATTGGCATATGTTCCCTATGGATTCCGCATAATTTGACCGAAACTCAAAAAAAGGTACGTGTTGATTGGTGTAAGGGAATGCTAAAAAAAATCAACCTTGGCACTGAAAAATCCGTATACAGCATCGTTACAGGTGACGAAACTTGGATTTATTCATATGAACCGGAAACTAACCTACAATCCACTGTTTGGGTCTTCCAAGATGAACCGGACCCACAAAACTGGTTCGTTCACAAAGCACTTCCAAGAAAATGATCGCTTGTTTCTTCGGTTGTACTGGACATGCCGCAACCATTCCTTTAGAGCAGCGGTCGGGGAACCGGGGAAAATTACCCCAAATGGGGTAAAAATCAATTTTTTGGGGGTAATAAGGAAATATTTCCAATTTGCTATTTTATAAACGTGTTAGTAGCGCACTAAGGAAAAGAGCGCTGAGGGGCTTGACTAAGGGGCACCATTGCGAAGCTGAGGACCTTTTTCTTTTTTTTTGCGCATCACTTAGATTATGGGAAGTGAGGACCTTTTTTTCCTCATCATTTAGATTTTGGGAAGTGAGGACCTTTTTTTACGCTCGTCATTTGGATTTTGAGAGGTGAGGACCTTTTTTTTCATCATTTAGATTTTGGGAGGTGAGGACCTTTTTTTTCCTCATCATTTAGATTTTGGGAGGTGAGGACCTTTTTTTTCATCATTTAGATTTTAGGAGGTGAGGACCTTTTTTTTCCTCATCATTTAGATTTTGGAAGGTGAGGACCTTTTTTTTGCGCTCGTCATTTGGATTTTAAGGTGGGGACCTTTTTTTCTCATCATTTAGATTTTGAGAGGTGAGGACCTTTTTTCCCACATCATTTAGATTTTGGGAAGTGAGGACCTTTTTTTACGCTCGTCATTTGGATTTTGAGAGGTGAGGACCTTTTTTTTCATCATTTAGATTTTGGGAGGTGAGGACCTTTTTTTTCCTCATCATTTAGATTTTGGGAGGTGAGGACCTTTTTTTTCATCATTTAGATTTTAGGAGGTGAGGACCTTTTTTTTCCTCATCATTTAGATTTTGGAAGGTGAGGACCTTTTTTTTGCGCTCGTCATTTGGATTTTAAGGTGAGGACCTTTTTTTCTCATCATTTAGATTTTGGGAGGTGAGGACCTTTTTTTTTGCTTGTCACTTAACCTTACCGCATAGTGTGCCATATATAGCACATTCAGATTTTTATTTTTTATTTTACTTCTAAAACTGAATCAGAACGTTACTTCATGAATGTTCATATATGCCACTTACACAGCATTGGATCCTGCAGTATCTCAAGTAATGGGCTGCAATAGGTTTGAGGATATCAAGCAGAATTTGCACTTCAACGATAACTCTGAATTTATTGAGAAAGAAAAACTAGAAGATATGAGCTTTTCTTTCAAAAATTCGAGGACGACTGCTTTTAATCCCTAATGAAGAAAACCTAGCAATTGACGAACAATAATACGGAATCATTTTCTCTTGCAACATAATGTAGAATCATAATGTTCAATGTATGGCACAAAACCTAAATTATTATTTTAATTATTATTTTTTCATAAAAATAATAATTAATATTTTAAATATATTTTTTTAATTAATTTTTCTATCAATAAAAACCAATTCCTAATGCTCATGAATTATTTCAGCCAAAAATAAAAATTCATACAGTAAAGGGTTAAATTTTTTTTTACAAGCCAATGGAGTAACGTCGGTGTAAAGAAATATATCTTTGGGTAATGGGTAAAAATGTTCCCCGACCTCTGCTTTCGAGGATCGGAGAACAGTTAATACTGATTATTTGAAGGAGAAAAACATCTAATCAATGTCTCATTGCCCGTATTCACCTGATTTATCTCCTAACGACTATGTTTGTTACCCAATGTCAAACAAAAATGCGTGGACAGCGATTTTCATCACCTCAAAAAGCTGCTGAAGTCTTCGAAAACCATGTTTTTAAAATAACAACTTCAGAGTGGAAAAAATGTTTCGAGAATTGGTTTGAACGCATGCAAAAGTGTATAAATCTTAAAGGCGAATATTTTGAAAAGCAATAAAACAGTTTGTTTAAAAAAAATCTTTCTTAGTTTTTGTAAAAACTTAAAAGGTAGCCCTCGTATACATACAATATGTCCCTTAACATTAAATCTCACATTTGTACCTAACAATTGTGAATTATCAGCTTCGCATGCCATTGATTAGAAACAATCATACATCCTATTACGACTTATATTGTTGTCGTAATGCGGTCTGTTTTTCAAGGTTTCGCAAATGAAATATGCCTTATACCGTCAATCCTGTGTTTGCCTACCTTGTGACGGAACGAAATTTCGTAGCGTTTGAATTGTCTCTATTCATGCCTATGATCGTTATCTTTACTGGTTAGGTTTTTGTGGATAGTTGGAGCACAAGATAATAACATTAACATGATTTATTGACTCCGTAATATTACATATCAATCTATGTTTTATTATCAGTTATCTATTTCATTTTGCAAAAGGTGCTTTTCAGAGCTATAACTTAATCCACTGTGCTTAATGAGTTATTCACCGTAGATTTTCAGTAACCAGTTTGTCATACGGTAACTTAAGCGACCATTTACAGCTATAAATTTAGTGCACTGTGCGTTGTGTGTTTAGTTAGTGCGCTGTGGAATGTGGATAAAAGTTTGCAAGCTGCATACTTAATGCACTGTTTTATGGAGATCGATATATGAACACACATTAGCTATCTTACTTTACATAACCTAACAAAATTTTGTTGTAAGAATTTCAACGAATTTTACCACACCCTTTTTAAGCAATATTGCCGGGTTTACATTGGTAGAGTAAAAGAGCTAGTAACTAGCACAAGTTACTAGAAACTAGTAACTATCCCTGTGTAAACAGTTGACAATGTGACTAGTAGAGTACTAGCTGCTAGTAGTTGGGCTAGGATAGCAGCTAGCTCGTCGACGTATTTACTAGCTACTATATTTTCCTCCACTACGCAAAACTGACACTTCAAATCGGTGGCAAGCGGTAACCTGTCATATTAAATAGAAAAAAAAAAAAACATATAAGTAAGTTAAGTTATAATTTATTTACATAAATTGCGTAACATTGATTTATTTTCCTGATGATTTCTTTTCAATTTAACAATACCACTAGTTTATTTATCAACATACATTTGTTTATACTCTAAAATGTATTTAACCTAAATATATATATATATATATATATATATATATATATATATATATATATATATATATATATATATATATATATATATATATATACATACATATATATATATAGAATGTGTAACAAGAAATATTTCATACTAATTAATTGTATATAGTATAAGGTGGTCAGAAAATGATACCTTATATTCTGTACCGATTTCTTCAATAAGACAATCAGTTATTATCTCCACAAGAAATGATGTAATACAAAATAACATTTTTTAATGTATATTCATATTCATAAACTATTTTTTGCAAAAATATAATTGCACAACAAAATCACAGTGAAGATGTCAAATGTGTTTTGACACTTACTATCCAGAAAATAAGATAGAATGCCAGTTGTGTACGAATACCTACTATCCCGAAAATAAGATAGTAGAATAAAGCGCGGTAGTACTTGCGCTAGTTACTAGCTCTTTTACTCTACCAATGTAAACCCGGCATATGATATAAATCACATTTGACCAGAATTTCTACCGTACAGACGTGGAGAAAATTATATTTACTAGCAATGTTTATCTATATGTGTAGAAACAGTTATCGTATTTGTTAGGATTTATTTCATTTCAATCGCATAACAAATTAGGTTTCAAACAATTTTTGTGCATAAATTGCATATTATATTTCTACGCAAATTAAAGGCATGAGCATATAATTTTCACAATGTTTACTTTCGGAACGAAAGCTCCACAAGTATCTCAATGAACTGTATCGCGTCCGTAAGGCCCTTAATATTATTAAATTTAACTTATTATATTAATTTAAAAACACAAAAACTTTTTGTGTTTTTATAAAATGTTGAGAGCCGCTACATGCCGATTTTAATTTTTCACAAATATCTGACACTCATATGCTGACTTGATCAGAGTGTACATCGCCTGTCCATTCAATTATTTAACAGTTTCTAATAAAATCACGCGTCTCTATCGCGAGTTAGTGATATATCACCCTCTTGGTTTATCATTTAAATTTTTGTGCATCAACACATGTGAGGAAACCATCCGAGGACCCAGGACCCTGTTTTTTGGGACATCAGTACCACGTAATGTAAAGTTGGGATGATATTCTACATATTTATGACTGAAACCATCACTCTGTAAGTCCTTTCCAATTTTACATTAACTCAATTTCATTGTTTATTTTATATTTTTGTAACATATATTTCTATTGTGCAAGTTATCGCATCAGCGCCGTAACTTGTACATTTTGGTTCGAACACGCTGGTCTATTGATCACGTGTGCTGTTTTCTTAGAATTTAAATTTAATATCTGTATTTTTTGTATTTAATATTAATAACTTTGCTATAATTGTCAGTATTTTATAATATTATATTTTTGTGATACTGCACATTATTTCTGTGACACACATATCATGTTGAGCAATGTTTTTCGCATTGTTTGTCGCTTGGCTAGGGTTTTCAAAGATATCGTGGGATTTTCTAGGTTTGGTTCCTCCAAAGCAATTACTTGTGGGCCTAGGATTTTACCCGTCTACACCCCAGCTAAGGCTACCATTTCCCTTGTGTTAATCTCCTAGAGCAGCCCCTAGGAGCAGAAGAGTTTATAATCCCTTCCCTTTCATCTAGGTCGCCCGTGTCTTCCCCAGGTGCTCAACTCGGTGCGTTTCCGTTTCACATCTCTGTTTTTCATTCTATATTCCAGCTTTCTGCTGGTGGTCCTTCGTAGTCCCCGCCGCGAAGATTATTTGTGTGCCTGCCTGGTCACCCTATCTTACTTAGGCTAGGAGCGGGCACCACAGACTGTTTTTTTTATTTAAGTAATGTAGTGAACCGTAAAGTGACGTTTTGGTTAAATTTTCCAAAATATTCGATACATAATTAATTTTGTTAATGTATTAAGTCATAGAATGAAATTCTGATCTTGTGAGAATTTTGATAATCTTTCGAGATATGTTATTACAGACAAAACTGGACAATTCTTTATAATAAATTCACCAATAAGCAAAGGCAAAAATAAATAAAAGACCAAATTTCGTGGGCTGACATTTTTTAATTAAAATTTTCTTATTTTTTCTTATCTAAATTAATTGTCGTTGGATCCAGGAAAGACGGTTTTCTACGGAGCACAGGGACGTAAGGTTGAATCCTCCACCTCCTTCAGATTTTTATCTTCCGATATTCTGCAGTCAGCTTTGGGGTCGACTCTTTTTCTATTTTGTTCAAATTTTATCATGTATTTATTGCACAAATAATGTAAAATTCTAGCCAGGGGGTGATGTGGCGGCGTTTGGTCCAATAATTTTTATCATTATTTGTTTGGACACAGACACAGCCACCTCATACCTTGCCTACGCCATAGACAGCATGCTATGGCTTCAGTTGTTTTTCAGTTGTCAATTATTGGAGATTGTTCAATAAAAAATATTATTTGACAGTTTTAAAAATTTCTAACACTGGTATATTTCATTTAGAATCTTGCAGACAATATAATCCCACAATACTAATACTTGGTAACATGAATGATTTTAAATAATTTATTATTGAAAGCGCAAAAAACGTAAATGCTCATTAACAGATTTTGCGTATTTTCTGGACAAATTTATTTTTGCATAAAATTTGAGTCGTTGATCTAATGATGTCCAGATACTGTTATTTATCGTTGGTAGAATATTTACATTTTGGAAATTATTTTCTAGATAGTTATTATTATAATTACTTTCATGATAGAAATTATTTGAATTTGTAGCAATAGAAACAATACTATCGTAACATCAATTTCCGCCTGCAGATCTTCTGCCACCTTTTTGATCTGCAGGATGCAGAATGCAGTGCTGCTCGGATCACTCCGCTTTGTGCGGGCACTGGATCTGGCATAATTTCCACGTCTGAATATCGCCCGGGTTTGAGATACAGCCGTGTGTAGTTAGCTCCACTAGTCTCTAGTATGAGGTGAATCAAAGGGTTACTGAAGTTTATGATTAGTGGAAGCTTGTCAAGATCTGACAAACCCCATAATAATAATCTTTATTAAACTTCAAAAAGGTACAAGTTAAGTCAATAGAATTACAATAGAATGTAATTAGTACATAGAAAATAATTAAAAAGTATTATATAGAATAAAAATTAAACAGTGTGTAGAATTTTGTCATTGAAGAATTCTTGCAATGAATAGTAGGTCCTTTCAAGAAGGACATGGAAAGGTATATAGTTGGTATAAGTTCATGGCTTTAGATTCAGTAAAAAGTTTGTTTGTTGAGTACTGTGCAGGTTTTCTCTATTATTTTCAAAATAAGTTTCTGACTTATAACAATTTTATTAAGGTATATATTAGCTTGGGGTGGCCCAAGCTAATAACCCGTACGACAATATTGACTGTACAAGAGCGTAGTAGAAATTGTATAAAGTTTTGATTGACATGATAACTCTTAATTTTCTAAATATATAAAAAGTTTTACGTATTCTAGAAGTTAAATTATTTGTGTGTTCATTCCATCGGAGATATTTGTCTATAGTTATACCTAAGTATTTTGCTCTATCAGTTTTCTTAATTTTTATAGAGCATCGACATCCATCTGTAATTCAGCAATCAACATAAGCAATTAAAATTCCGGATAAGATTGGAAGGTGTAGAAGATCATTAATATATATTAGGAATAATGTTGGCCCAATGACCGTTCCTTGTGGTACGCCACTGTCTAGTATTTCTTTTGAACTGCTAGAACCACCAACCTTCACTATCTGTTGCCTATTACCGAGATAGCTTTTGAAAAGTTTCAAAGTTAATCCTCGAACTCCATATAATTCTCGTTTGGTTAGCAAAAGATTGTGATCAACAGTATCAAAAGCCTTAGCTAGATCTACTTAACATCATACAAAAATTTAGAGTAACAAAATATTAATGATATCGCGTGTCACTTTGAAAATCCCGCTCGGTGTAGCTAGATGGCAGTAGCGGTCGCTTATTGATGTTGGACAAGGGCAACAGGAACCGAGTAGAGGGGTTCTGTTCTGAGATTAGTTAGATATGTACCTTACAAGATGGTGGAAGATGTAATGTAAATATTATTAAAATAAACGCTTTATATTTTATGTCGAGAACTTTTAAATAATTTGCTAAACCTATACCTGAATGAAAGATAACACTTCAGAAGTGGGATTTTGAGAAAAACAACGGCGGATGGCATTAGATATTAAAGGATAGTGTTCAACACGTGGAAAGATTTTCGGGACTGGAGTTAACAAAGGCCAGTGAAAATTGTTGTACGGACACATTGAATGCTATCTGGAAAACACAGGTACGTGGAATTTGCACCAGTTTCGGCTAATACAGTGTTGTGTGAACCACGCTGTGGAATATTAACATGCGGAAAAAAGCCGTTTAACCCAGTGAAGCTGGACAAGCGAACGTGCGGAGAGAACTCGCGACTGCGGAGGCCGTGAACAACGAACCCGGAGCGACAGCACAGCAGCAGGATGCATCTTGGAGTGTTAGGACCGGGTACGAGATGCCGTTGCAGCAGCTGAGGGACGCACGAGCTATGAACACCGAATATATCGGTGGCCCATGGACATCGGTGCAGGTAGGCATAGATATACTGCCAGACAGGTATTTGGTGTATAAGCGTGTGGAAGTGTTGAAATGAATGATAAAACACTTAATAGAAATCTATTTTATTTTAAAACTGTCAGAACAATAATTAACTGTCAAAATGTATTGAATTTCTTTTTTTTTTTTTTTTTTTTTCATGGCACACTACAGGTACGATATAAATTTAGTCGTTCGAGAACCAGACGGAGCCGGAGGATGTGCGTGATCGAAATACGGTGGACCAAAGACTGGAGGCTCGCTACACGCCCAACTTAAGCACTCCAGTACCATCAAACCTGAGGTCACATAACACGCAGACTGATTATGGACCAGCGAGAGCTGCGAGCTACATGTTGCAGCGCACACCGATGAGGCCAAAGCTACCGGGGTATGCATCGGAAAGAATGTACGTAGTGAGTCGAGATGTGCCCGATGACGTCTTGCCCATCTTTGATCCTTTGTCGGCCGAGAAATGGCTACGGAGGGTAGAAGAAATAGGACAGGCTTACGAGTGGCCCGAACCACTGATCTTGGCAAGGTCAATTGGTTGCCTGAGGGGAGCAGCCAAGCTGTGGCATGGAGCCTTCGCCGAGGGAGTCGCCACTTGGAGGACATTTAAGGTGGAGTAGATGGAAGCGTTCCCAAGTGATGCGCATGCAACTCTGATCCATACGGAACTTGCAGCGAAAAGGAAAAGCCGAAACGAATCGCATACAACTTACGTTTATACTATGCTCGCTCTAGCGCGACGAGGGCGCATAGCGGAATCGGACGTGGTGAAGTATTGTATACGTGGACTAGATGGACAAGTGGCAAGTGCAGTGCGCGCCATGTCTTTCGCGAATGTGCGGGAGTTATTAGCAGCACTAAACCGCTATGAACAGCAGAGCCCGTACACAGCTACGGAGGACAATGCGCGTAGGAGAGGAACTTCGGGTTAGTCTTTCTCGAGAGTGACTGTTCGTGACCGCAAAGACACGGATGCAAGACGTGCAGTGCCGAAGACTTCGGAAGTTACTCGAGGGTATCAGAGTGAACGACTGAAAAGTCCGATGGACCGAATTAAATGTTTCAAGAGTGGTGCGCGCGGACGTTATAAAACAGACTGTCCCAAATGGGACCTTAATAAAGAGAGTAATGACAATAAAGACAATAAAAAGTATGTGGCACGAGTAGGGTCACAGCGTGCTGAGCCCACAATCACAAAGTACTTGTTGAAATAAAAAACATTGTAATTTTTCACTATTTTTCAAAAAAAAAAAAAAAGTGAAAATTTACAATGTTTTTTATTTCAACCATTATTAAATATACAACATTTTCACAAAATTAATTTGTCAACATTAAATTATAACAAAGTACTTGCGTGACGTTTGCATAAACGGGAACACTGTACGTGCGCAAATTGACCCAGGTGCGTGCGTGTGCTTAATAAAAAGGACAGTCGCGGTGCGGATTGCGTTACCGGCGGTATTTGATGACCGAGAGTATTACGGATTCGGTTCAACCAGCAGGGCAGGGGCTCGAGCCACAGCGGGGTCGACGATATTTGTAGGAGAAGTGGAAGCAGACAGTGTCGAGGTGGTGATTGTGCGGGACGAGGCGCAGTCAGTAAACCTTCTCATCGGACGCTCATTCACCGAACTACCCCAGCTAGCGTACATGAGGGTAGGCGATGAGCTGAGGTTCGGTTACGCAAACCAGCCTCCCTTCAAAGGATGGGATACACAGCTGCAGGACGTAGAAGATTTCGATGGTCTGCTCGATGAGAAAGTGGTTGTTTATACTGCCGAAGAGGTGGGTCAGGAGCATCCAGAGAACGAAGTCAAGGTGGGTGAACTCGTGTCAGTAGCTGAATGCGAGCAATTGCGAGCACTGATACGAAGTCACAGACAAGTATTCGCCATGAACATGTCTGAACTAAGCGTCTGCAAGTTTGTGAAGATGGACATCAAAGAAATGCCAGGAAGTAGTCCCGTGAGCCAGCTACCATAGCTACTAAAGTTTCAAGACAGGACCGAGAGGACATGACACAGATTGTTGACGAATGGAAACAACATGGAATCGTGACCGAGTCCGACTCTTCCTACAGCAGTCCTGCCTTGGTCGTGAGGAAAAAGACGAGTGAGCCTAGGCTAGTCGTAGACTTCCGACGGCTAAACAATCAAACCGTCAAACAGTCTTTCCCGATGGCCGCAATCGATGATCAGCTGAGTCGTTGGACAGGAAGTAACATCTTCGCGACTCTAGACCTGGCTCACGGCTACCTGCAAGTGGAACTGACTCCAGAGGCACGGGCAAAGACGGCATTTGTCACACCCGACTGGAAAGGGGAATTCACGCGGATGATTTTCGGGCTGTCAAATGCACCGTTCACATTCATGAGCGTCACCGACGCGGCGCTGGGCGCCTTAAAAAATAGTACCGTAATGTGTTACTTATTTGGATGATTTAATTATCCTGGCTACGGATTGGCAAGATTTGCTGCGAAAGCTAAAAAGCGTGTTTGAGGCGCTGGACAGGACAGGATTGACTCTGAGGCCCTCTAAATGTACCTTCGCAACTAAGAGAGTCGAGTTTCTGGGGTTTGATATTGAAGAAGGCTGCATACAACCTGGGAAAAGGAAGGTGCAGTCCATTTTCGAATTTCCGACACCGAAGAATGCGCACGAAGTAAGGAGATTCCTCAGATTGCTGGGCTTCTTTCAAAGATTTGTTCCGAAATTCGCTCAGCAATCCAGGTCGCTGACGGTTCTGACCGGGAAAGACCAGGCGTTCACCTAGGGAGCGGAGCAACAAGCGGCATTCGAGACATGCGGATGCGAGTGCAAAGGGACTCGCGGGCTTCCTGTTGCAGTAAGGCAAAGATGGCCAGCTGCACTTAGTGCAGGCAGTCAGCAAGCGTACAACAGAAGCGGAGAAGAAGTACCACTCGAGTCGTTTGGAGCTGATGGCTGTGGCTTGGTGCTTGGAGCGACGGAGAGAGTTGCTGATTGGTATACATACTGGGAGAAGAAGCTGCATGCAGATGCGCTGAGTCGAGCACCGGTGGGGGCACCAACGGACACCTGGACGGACGTCGTTGAGAGGAAGTTGTACGTTCTCGTTATACTTACCGAGGAGGAGTACGACTTAACGATCCAACACTCGGACACAGCACTCAGAAAAACCATAGACGTATTGAAGAAAGACGCTGCGGAGCGAAGACCGGAAGAACAACATCTGGAGAAGGAGTACCTGCTGAGGAATAATCTGCTCTATAGGCGAGTGCCAACCGGTGCCGGAGAAGAGGTAAGATATGTGGTGCCGAAGAGCATGCGGAAGTCCCTAGTGGTCAAATATTATGACCTACATGGCCACTTGGGTTGTAAATCGGACGTTTTCGGCTATACGCGAGCACTATTGGTTTGGACGCATGCGTAACTACATCAAGAATCGCATCGCGAGGTGTGCGGAATGCCTGCTGGTGAAAATCCCAGGCGGGAAACGACTAGGGTACCTGCATCCGATACCTCCAGGGTCAGATCATTCGAGACGGTGCATCTAGACCATGTAGGACCGTTTCCCATGAATAAAAATGAAAATAAACATATCCTGGTGGCAGTGGACGACTTGACGAAATATGTCCAGATATGACCTGTAACCTCGACAACAACGGAGGGAGGTCAAGGCGAAGCTGGAAGAGATGTTCGGGGTCTACGGTTTGCCGCGGAGACTGATCTACGATCGTGGAACGTGCTTCACATCGAAGAGCTTCGACACGTTTTGCGCGAGGCGAGAAGTCCAGCTGGTGCTGATAAGTAGCCGACATCCACGCGCCAACGGGCTAGTCGAGCGCGTTAATCGCACATTGGTCGCAACGATGCAGACCAAATTGGGTGGCCAGGAGGAACAAAGCTGGGGGACCGAAGTTGCGGCGACGGTGCAGAGAGCCGCATCGCCCAACAAAACGACGGGGAAGAGTCCGTTCTACTTGTTGCACGGCTACAAGCCCAGGTACGTAGATGGACCTGTACCGCCAGTTAACAGGTGATGATGTTGCCCAACAGGACCCACAAGCGTTTCGTGAGGAGGTAATGTAAGTAGATCTGTAGCTAAACGTCCCAAGGGTATTTTTGTTTCTAACCACATTCGTTTGCTTGTAAATTTATATGATAACAATTTCCTTCTCAGTTGTAAAGGAATGATGTTAGTTTCCGCCTGTAGTACATTTATGGGGAGGGGCACTAACGGCAGTTCTCAATGCTTTGTTTGTAGTGAATCTACCAGTTTGGTTATATTAGCAGTGGCACTACCGTATAAAATACTTTCATACTTTCCGTGGTGCGTTTCAACTGTTTTTCAACTGTTTATTCAACGGCAACTAGGAACATGCCGGTGTTACATCCTCCTCCTCTGGTCGTCAGCTGACGGCCCGTTGTGTCGACTAGGATCTTCCTTCTTCTTACGAGGTCTTCTCGGCTTCTGTTCGGAATGATTGGCTGTGGGAAAGGCTCCTCGGCTCTCTCCTGAAACTTGCTTAGGTCTGCTAAGAGAAACTTACCTATTGGTTGTCTACCCTCTAGCTCATAGCTAGTGGGAGTTACAACCCTCGCTATCTTGTAGGGTCCATCTCTCTTAGGAGCTAGTTTGGAATTGAGCCCCTTATCTGCATTGCTCAGTAGGTGACTTTTCAACAGTACTTTATCTCCTGGAGCGTACGATTCGGCTGGTCGACGGATCTTGTCCATCTTGGACATTGAGTCTTCGCAAAATAGACATAAGTGTCTATTTTGCGAAGACTCAATGTTTTCGCGGGCTTCTTTCAAAGTCTGCGTGAATTTCTTCAGGTATGGAGTTATGGCGGGTATAAAAGTATCTTCCTTTGCGATGTGACGTAAGTCGTGTTTACCATCATCTGGAGAACGTAGGTCTCGACCAAAAGTCAGCTAGACCGCGCTATAACCCGTCGTTATACATCTTGCTGTATTTATAGCAAATCTAATGGCTTGCAGATGTTCTACCCAGTCTCTATGCTTGTCCTCGACTAACATTGCCAACTGTGTCTTTACATCTCGATTCTATCTTTCCACCGGGTTGCTCTCCGGATGGTACAAAAATATAAAACTTTGACGAATCTCTAAAAAATATGCAACCTGTTGCATGACATCCGATATGAATTGTACTCCGTTGTCACTTATAATGCGTCTCCATAGCGCAAGAATATTTCGTCGATCAGAACTTTTGCACAAACGGTGGCAGTGGCTTGTTCTAATGGAAATATCTCCACCCATTTTGAAGTTGTATCTTCGATGACATATATCCATCGAGAATCATCCTTGCTTCGCGGTAGTGGATCCACCAAGTCAATGGCGATTGTTTCAAAGCGCTGAGCTGGCGCAGGAGTCATGAGCAATCCCGCTGGCTTTAAGTTGGTAGCTTTGTAGCATTGGCATTTTGGGCACTTCTTTAAATAGTCTTCAACGTATTTCATACCCATGAAATAGTATCTTCAAGATTTCTAACTCATTGTTATATCCACTCCG